>CM076575.1:1087417806-1087444126 GCA_034641835.2 Pinus albicaulis
TTGATATAAATAACTTAGCATTTCTTTGAGTGTGTGTTTCTTAACAATCAAAGGATTCATAAGAAGTCATGTTATGACGCACAAGTTGTATTCATTGAAAATTTTTGTTTTTGAGAAAACAAAATAAAGTATAATAATCAGATGGAGTCTGCTCTCAAGTCTCACCATTTATGTTTTATTGGATGCATATCATAATTACTAGAATTTTTTGAACTGGTCCAATACGAAAAACTACGTATTTTGGATATGTTTCGCGTCGCAAGAAATTTCTTAACATATAAGTTATAAACTAAAAATCTAAAAGCTACCCATTAGAGATGACGGACCAATGTAATGCCCCATAATTTTTTCAATTTTTTTTACAATGTATTTTGGGAGATACAAAATTTTTATTTCACTGAATCACAATGACCCTCAAAAATTGTTTGCACCTATTTTATTAGAAAAATAATTAAAATTAGTAAACGTTTATGAAATTCCATAAAAGTTATATTTCTTGAAAGTAGATTCAATTATAAAAATGTTTGTCTTGGTTCCGACAGTTAATTAACAACCTTTCATGGAATTTAATCAGTCCAAAGTTGTAGAACCGTATTCAGAGCCTGGTTTTTGCGTAATTGGTGACGCGTTAGTTCGGCTGGAACTTTGATTAAACGTTCGGCTGAACTGTGTTTTGTGCCGACGGCTCATTAAGTCTAATGAATTAATAGTTTGGCCGAACTTTTAATCAAAAGTTCGGCCGAACTATTGTATAACTTTCCTTCGGCCGGAAAATTTTGCGAAGCCCCTACTAAAACACATTTCGCGGCAATATAAATTGCCGCGAAATCATTCAAAATTTTCGCACATTTCACACATTTCATCTGATTTTACAAAGATCTTGGTTTGGGTTTAAAAAATTTTCTTCAAAGTTTAGATTTAAGAGCATTTCTTGGAAGAAAACTAATTTTGCAAAGAATTGTTTTGGGTTTAAAAAATTTTTTTGGAAGACATTTCTTGGAGGTATATACGTGTTTTGAGTTGAAGTAAATCTTTTGAGCTTCATTTCATTTTTATAATACATTTTTCTCTCAAATTTTTTAAAGTAAGTGTTTTGGATTGGAGTATGTATTTTTTTACAAAAAATTTAAAATGAATTTTTTTAAATTAAATCTTTTGTAATGTTTTTTGTAATCAAGTTATTGTCTAATTTTTTGAAGGAAATTTTTTGAACTTCATACCCTATTATCATGGGAAATCGAAGAACTTGTGCGAGAAAATATGATCGAAAAAGAGACCCCGAGGAACGTAGAGAAGAGACGAGACAATCTCGCAAAAGAAAGTTAGAATCCCTCTCAAATATTGAAGAGGAAAATCAACCTCAAGCAGAAATTGAAGCAGGTATGTAAATGTAAATATTATGATCTATTGATATATTTAAAATTTTCTTAATGTAAAATGTGAAGCTTAATTTTTATTTGATGAACTAATTTGAAAAATATTTTGTTTAATGTAAACAGACAGAGATATTCCTCAAAATATTGAAGAAGAAAATCAACCTCAAGAAGAAATTGAAGCATGTATGTAAATGTAAATATTATGATCTATTGATATATTTAAAATTTTCCTAATGTAAAATGTGAAGCTTAATTTTTATTTGATGAACTAGTTTGAAAAATATTTTGTTTAATGTAAACAAACAGAGATATTCCTCAAAATATTGAAGAAGAAAATCAACCTCAAGCAGAAATTGAAGCAGGTATGTAAATGTAAATATTATGATATATTGATATATTTAAAATTTTCCTAATGTAAAATGTGAAGCTTAATTTTTATTTGATGAACTAATTTGAAAAATATTTTGTTTAATGTAAACAGACAAAGATATTCCTCAAAACATTGATGATGAGATACAAAATTTTGAAAGAGATATTGAACCAATGATTGAAGATGGTGAAAATATTGAAAGAAATCCAAATAAAGAAATTGAATCACAAGGTATGTACACACACACACACACACACACACACACACACACACACATATATATATATATATTAAACACATGCACATATCATTGAAATTATAGATATATTTATTAATTTAGTTATTTATTGAATATGTACTATTTTTTCGAATATGTACAGATGAAATCACTATCGATAATGAGATGTTAGAAAATGTTGACACTCACACATATGGAGATAAAAACCCTGACCATGTTATACGATATCGTGTTAACTGCATTTTTGAAAAGTATTTCTTAAATGAGCGGGTGACAGTTCAGGCTCAAATGTTGAAAGGTCTCCTATCATTAAGAAAATTAAAAGAAGCTACGACACTATTGGGTATTCGAAAATCAACCAAAGATAAAAAAAATGAAGGAAGATGTGATAAAAAATATGAGTAGTGCTATAAAGTCAATTAAGAGATCTAGAGAGAAATATGTTTCAATTGTACGTAGAGGAATACAGATGGAAATGGTTTCATCAAGTACTCAAGAGAATCGTTTGGTAACATCTATGGCACGAGCACTGGGAACCTCACGAAAAACTTTGCACAAACATCGGAAATTTCGGTTGCAAATAGATGTAAATGATGAACTCGCTTGTTGGAGAGCTATTTTTAGGCAACCATACAAATATAGACTTGGAGAAAATGTTAAAAAAATAATATATGAATATTGGAAGAACAATTCGCGTGTTTCACCAACTGCAAGACATGTGATGTGAAGAAGAATAGCATGAAATCAGTACGAAGAACATGAAAAACATCTCTTGGAAACTGCTCAGATAGAGTTATTCAACAAGTTCAAAGAAGAGAATCGTCAAATTCATGTTTCACTCAGTGCTTTTGTTCAACAAAAACCATGGTATGTAAAACCTATCACCGTACGCGACATTTGTTGTTGCCGTTATCATGTGGAATTTGAGTTATATTATGACACATTCCTTGATTTCGGTAGAACATTATGGAAGGATTCACCTCCTCCTTCCACTATCCGTGATTTCATATCTCAAATTATATGTGAAAGAGAAAGCGATGAACTATTTTACAAAAAGAAATGTGTTGGTGGTAAAAAATGCGATGATTGTGGAAATTTGACTAAATTTCAAAACAAATATCGTATTGATATAAATGATCAATCATTGTCAAACATGAAAGTGAAATGGAAGAGATATGAATATATCGATACATCGATTCAAGGTGCAAATAGTGTTAAAAGAATTGAATTACTAGAAGACGAAATTTTTCTGATAGACTTTTTGAGAAAGTTTGAGGCAGAAATTTACAAATACACCAAGCATTCCCATAGAGCTCGATGGAAAGACTTGCAATTCAAAAAATCTCATGAAGTTTTTCCACCAGGGACCATTTTGTCAGTGATTGATTTTGCAGAAAACTACACATTTGTTCCACAAAAAGAAATTCAGAGTGAATACTATCATTTTGACCAAGTCTCCATGCTCGTCCATATTCTATATAGACATGCTGAACAAAATGTCGATCATATAGAAAGCATGAGTGAAAATCGACATATCATTAAATAATATCACTTTTATATCAGTGACGATCGTACACATGATACATGTTTTGTACAACATTGTTTTGGAAAAAATTATGATTCATTGAAAAATCATGGAATAACATTCAATGAACATTGGATATGGTCAGACGGATGCGCAGGTCAATTCAAATCTGCACGATCATTATTTTGGTTGTGTTGTCTTCATAAGAAAACCTGCATTAAACATTGTTGGAATTTCTTTGAGATTGGCCATGGAAAAGGAGAACATGATGGTGCAGGAGCATGCAGAAAATGAGTACTTCGAAGATATCAAATGAACCACTCTGCAAGCCGACTTGTGAATGCCGAAGAAGTTGTTCAATGGTGCATCACTGCTCTAAGCCATGAGAGAAACCCATCAAGAGAAGTGTGAAGGTACATTCAATTTAATTTATATTGGAAATCTAATTTTAAACATTGTACATTTATCATGCAATTATTATCTTTGATTGTATTTTGATATCATATTTACAAATTCTTCTTCTAATTTTCCATATAAAGGTTTTTCTGGCATATTGGGATCGAAGACGTAGATAGATCAATTGGAAGTGACGTTGAAACAATAAAAGGGACTTGAAAATTGCATTCAATTCAAACAAAGTCGTCCAGAAATGTGTTTGCATTGGATAAAAGAAAATATTCTTGTTTTTGTGATGTTTGCATAGACAACACAAAATCCAATGACGTTTGTGAAAACAAAATGTATGTGAACGATTGGAAACATACATAGCTAAATACAAAGGGAAAAATGTATGTTGCAATGTTTGAAGAAATGCAATCAGAGGAAACTACAATATCATCCGATGGTGATCGAGTTTCTGATCTTGTTAGAGAAGGTAACATTTGAATTACTTTCTAATGATTTAAAAATCTAGAAATAAATTTAAATATGCATAATTTTGTTAAATTTATTTTATTGTGTAGGAGATGTTTTTGTTGTAATTGCACCTATTGACAACGATGAAAATGTGAAGTATTATTTGATGCGTTGCACTGAACAAAAAATGAAATTATTACAAGACTATAATGATCACGGATTTCAGTATGACAAAGGGTCTATTATACTGAAAGGTTATTTTTTCAAACAAACTCGTCAAAGTGGAGACTTTGTTTACTTTGAAGACTATGAACCCGATTCCATAAGTTGTCAATATAGTCACTTGGTGTGTGCAACACGCATAAAGTTGATAGAAGTTCAATCAAAGAAAAAATCAAAAATTAAGAAATGGAAAATGTCAAAATCCGATCATGAACGGATTATTGAAGATGGAATTCCATTAGAATTTTTTTGAGTGAATTGTCCAACAATTTATTCTCTTTGGATTAAATATGTTTTATAACTTCCAGTACTCAACTAAAAATTGAGCTGCTTATGTTATTTGTGTAAGTGTTTGCACATGTACAAATTGTTTGGGTACAAGCACGTGCTCTAGTATCAACTGAAAGTAGCTTTTCTATACATGTGCATTGATGAAAAATGTTATATATATATATGTTCTAGAATGAAATTAATTGTTCTAGTTTTACTATGTGCATTGATGAAAAATTATTTACGTACTCAATATATATGTTCTAGAATGAAATTAACCGGAACTAGTTTTTCTATGTGCATTGATGAAAAACTAGTTGGATTTTCTGGTAAAAAGTATGGACACAATGTAAATAAATCATCTGCAGTATATTTTTGTACGAAAATTCCTTTCAGACAAGAGACTCGGAGCACTTCTCCGACTTTTGGTGGGATTTGACCCACATCTCTAATCCTGATTGAAAATCTAGTACAAAATTTTCTTGTCCAATGGTCGGATATGTTCAATGTGCATTGATGAAAAATGTTACTTGTCTTGGATAGATATGTTCTAGAATGCACAATTAATTGTTCCAAGTAGTTTTTCTATTTGCATTGATGAAAAACTAGTTGGATTTTTTGGTAAAAAGTTTCAACAATGTAAATAAATTGACAAGGCTACCTATTTGAGTGCATTAACGACATTGACCCAAATTCAAAAAACATATATATGTACTAGACTTATATTTCCAATCAAAATTAAAGGGATAATTTGTACATATATCTACTTATTTAAACTCTTTTTTCAATTAGAGCTCAATTGATACATGGTTAGTTGCATTGAAAAGCTATGTTCTTCCTATTGGAAATTTTTTCATTCAAACAAGACTACATGGAGAGATCAAAAGCAATCTTAAAATTCCAAATGTACTTCAACCATCCAAAAGGGATTTGTGCAACATTACTTGACATGCCATGCCAATTATAATGAACAACTATCCAATAGAAACATTTAACATTATATACCACATGTGCCAAATGTAGATTGAAACCATCCAAAACTTTAAAATTTTAAATTTTTTTGATAATATATCATGCAACATTAAAACATTAAACATCACATGCGAAATGTAGATTGAAATCGTTCAAAACTTGAGTTTAAAAAACTTTTTGATTATATATAGATCGTTACTTCACATGCCATGCCAATTATAGTTCAACTAGATCCAATAGAAACATTTAACATTATATACCACATGTGCCAAATGTAGATTGAAACCATCCAAAACTTTAAGTTTTAAAAACCTTTTGATTATATATCATGCAACATTAAAACATTAAACAATTAAAGTTCATTAAATATCACATGCAAAATGTAGATTGAAACCATCCAAAACTTGAGTTTTAAAAACTTCACATGCCATGCCAATTATAATTCAACTATACAACAAAAACATTTAACATTAAATATCACATGCCAAATGTAGATTGAAACCATCCAAAACTTTTAACTTTCAATTTAACAAAAAAATATAGATCACAACATTACTTCACATGCCAAATGTACTCCAAGCATCCAAAACTTAAATTTTAAAAACAAAACAAATTATAACACATGTCATTACATAACATGCAAAATGTAGTTCAAATGACAACATTAATTTATAGATGACAACATTACTTCACATTCACATGCCAAAAGTACTAAAACCATCCAAAAATTAAATAAAACAAATTATATTAACAATGTAATAAAATATGTCCAAAAATTGTAAATCTCACAAGTATCAAACTGTATCAAGTTTAACAAATTTTAAGACCATCTAAATTTTGAAATCAAATCTACAAATCATATCCATCAAATAGAGACAGATCTAGCATCTTCCCTACTAGGGTCTCAGTCCACACCCTATCATGTGAATGGGAAACCTACATATACAATGCACATGTACTTGAACATTAAAATTTGATGTTTTAAAAATGAATGAGAATATATATATCTAGAACTTCATGTAAAAAATAAAATATAACAAAAAAATCATGCAATACCTCATGAGGTTCCCTCTCCATTTGATGAACAAGTTCTCCCATAGGAACATCTGCAGCGGTAAACTATACAATATACATGTACAGTTAAATATATATATATTAAAAACTTTCAAATGAAAATGCACGTGTACATATATAAACTTATTTTCAATAATATTAAAAAAAGGAACTAAAGACAACTTGTTCAAATGCTGTGGATGTTCCTATCTCCGTCGCTAGAGTCCCCAGATTAAAGAAATCTTCTATAGGAACCTAAATTCAAAATTTTTTAAATAACTCAAAATACAGATCTCTCTCTCTCTCTCTCTCTCTCGATATATATATATATATATATATATCTCAATTATTAATGGAATTTTTTGAGGTAGAATATATATATATATATATATATATATATATAACTTTTAAACATAAATTTTAAACTTGTGAAAAATTGTCCATACTTGTGGCTCATCTCCCAAGGAAGAAGAAGGTACCGCCATCCCAAAAACATCAGACAGTATCGGTACTTGTTAAAACATTTTATCAAATTATATATATACATACATGTACATGTGTGGCAACAATTATTTATTTTAAATTCACTTAAAAAACACTAACATTTGCCAACATATCTTGATGGTCACACCCATCTGCATTGTTTGAACCAGAGGTCCCGAATGTGATATTAACATTTTCGTCACGCATCATGTGTGAGAATTGCAAATGGTGTTTTAACACATAATCATACATTTTTGTTAGTTTAATGTACACATACAAATAAATGTATACATGTACATACACATGTATTTATTACAAATTGTACACATGTATATGTAAAAATAATTTCAAACCCTAAGGTCACTAACACATACCGTTCTGGTGCCCTCTTCCTCATGAAAAATTAGGTCTTGCAAACCATTGCGACAATTTTTTGCATATGTTTGGAGATCTTCAACATTCATGTTGTCAATCTCCTCATCTGTACAATAAACAAAATTGGCACGTGCATTTTCATGTGCTCTTTGTCGATTTAAACAAAGATTGACTCCACCCAATCCGCTATGAACATTCTTGATCATAAAATCCCTTGCTTCTCGACTTATTTGAGAAGTCGCATCCATCTCTGATCGCAAAGTTTCGACTCGAAACGGTCGACTCACCAATGGTGGCTCAGGGCGAGGCAACTCCACATCTCGCTTAGCACCCTTACGGTCATATAATCGACCTTTCCCCAGGCCAAAAAATTCTGAAGGAAGATCATTGTAATTGGGTTTCATACCCAAAAAAAATTCTGCATAAAACATTTGTGCAAAATAAACAGGAACCTCATCATTCCATGGAAGCCTTCCATAGGCCGCAAGGTGCCTATCATACAAATAACGAGCTATGTTTGGGTGCTTGAAATACTGCACCTTCAACATTTTTCTTTTTGGCCCTTCCTTGTAATTAAACATTGACTTGGCCACTTCTTTTGTAACTTTTTGTTTTATGTCCTCCCATTTATCGGGACCCATCACTGTTTCTTTTCTCTTTCTCATCATTTCTACAAATGAATCAGTCGTTGGCCCAAGATTTTTGTACACATTTACCATTTCACCCAATGAATGTGTAACTATTTCAAGGCTTTGTTGACTCTCAGCAGGTAGAGACAAAGCCACAAGATCTCTTTGCAATTTTTCATGAAGTCTTTCACACCTTTGTAAGGTGTATTCCGCCATGTTGGTTTCCCATGGTATATCATTAATCTCGGCTGGATAAGTTGTGCTGGGTTGACAGCCTTATTCTTGAATGTAGCGCGCTGCCCTGCGTCTATTTTGACCACTAGTTTGAACATTTTCGGCCTCTGCATCAATATATTTAAAATTTCGTATATTAGAAAAAACACGTGTAAAAAAAATTGTACAAATTTAATGAAAAAATATTGAAATTGATGGCAACCTTGATGTTGTTGGTTAACATCTTCTCCAACATGACACTGCTGATAACCAGAACCAGAATGATGCTGCTGAGAACCAGAACCAAAATGACCCTGTTGAGAACTAGCAGTCGTTGATTGGCCTTTGGGGGAATAAATATCACCCTTTTCATGCAACCTGCTACCACTCATACCTTGATCGATTGAACCATGGCCACACTCCATGGATGGAGTAGAAACCCTTCTCCTCTTACCTCCTAAAAATTAAAATATGAAACTTATTAACAACTAATTTAACTCACAAAGTTAATAAAAAATCAATTCCATATGTACACACATGTATGGATATTTAAGATTATATTTAAATACCGTGAACATCCCTCGATCCCTGAACCTCCATATGGGATTCAACTGATCTTTGTCATTCATCCTCCATGATATATATCTATTGGTCGACATTTACACAAAATAGATTTCAAAAAATCAATTTGTAATTTAGTGTACACAAATTATGTAGAACACAACTTTCAAAGAAATAATTGATCATGTGTGAAACTAAATTTAATCGAAAAAGAAATTATAAAAATGATAAGTTCACCAAATTTCACTTTACATGGTGGGAGCACACTTGGTATAAAATTTACCACTTATACACTTTATTTTGTGGGAGAAATGACACATGTACATAGTTTACCTTAAAGTTGTCGTGTTTTATGGATATTAAAATGAAGAACTTCTATTTAGATCCATTCCAGAGATTGACTGTAGGGGAATTTACTAGATATGTCACCTTTCATAAAATATGAGATCCAGAGGCTACCTGGCCCTTTACAGACTCTGCCTATAGAACTTGTAGAAGTAAACACTAGAGGCATTAACAATATCAAAGAACGTTTTCATGCTCAGACATGGGAATGTGTCTCTTTCCCTATGCAAAAAAATAGTTCAAGGTAGTTAATATTCATAGACACGTCATCAAGCAGGTCAATGTGATCATCCCCAACTTACTTTTCATGAAATTAGGCTTGGAATCCTCTACAACCCGGTGGATGGAGTTGAATGGGAACTAGGTCAAGGCCTTTACAAAATACATGCTAGTGAATAACACTTACTAGGTTATGCCAACAAATAAAGTGGGAGAAATGTTTTCTCCTCAAGGTTATCCAATTGGGTCTGTAATACCAACTTCACCCATTTCCTAACAGGTTTCTCTCTTAGGTTACAAAGTGTCTTCCACCTTATTAGTTATATATTTTTCAATTTCCCGTGGATTCCTTGAATTAGCTATTGGTTTCTGTCTTCAATTTCCTCTCAAAATGAATGTGTACGTGCTTTTGAGAGACACACTAGAGGAATAAGGTCCAAATTTTTGATGAATATGTGCTATGAAAGTAAAGGGTTAAAGGCAAACATGTACAAGGCATAGTTGAGTACAAGGCATAGTTGAGCCAAATGTTGTTGAGGAAGGGCCTAATTATTTGGGTCTTGGTTATGGAAAACATGATGGAGAATTCTCCAAAGCCAAGGAGGCACATGAAGTTGTTCCAAGAAGGAATTTTATTTCGTGTTCATTACCTCAAGCTTGTGAAGTTTGTATTCATGATGAATGGAAAAGTTTGACACCCACTTTGCAAGAAGATGTTAATAATCATGCAGCTAATGAGAATGTAAAAGAAGAGGATGTTGAAAGCTCTAGATTCATTGAATTCATTGCTATTATTCAAAGGAGAGCCACTACCTCATGTCAAATTCACCTCCTCAAGAAGGCGACAACGGTGAATGTTCAAGGTATAAATTTTCCTCTAATCAAATTGCTTTTGATTATGATAAACATGGTAAATATTCAAATAAGATATAGAAAAGAACTTGCATGTTCCTTTTGTGGTTTGAATTTAATCATAATGTTTATAGATGTTGGAAGAAGATATCCATGCACATGAAACTTTCTAAATAAATGAGGCAAAAATTCAAAGGCCCATTGGACAAGGAAAATGATTTTGAAAATAAGTTGCAATTGTTTATTACTCATTGCCATAAGAAAGGTCACCTTGTAGACAAGTGTTGGACTTTGTATCCAACAAGTCATCCACAACATTTGAAGAAGGTGGAAAGAGATAATGACAAGAATGGAAAAGAGGATTCCATAATCGATGAGGGTTAGGATGATTCACATGATGATGAAGTGCAGTTAAAAGAAGCGCCATTGAAATGGTTTGGTAACGGATGGTTAGATTTCTTATCCAATTAAGGCCTTGCATGTATTTTGATGTTTCATGAATTCCTTTGCAAATTCAAAGTATGGTGCATGTTGCATGAAGAAAGATGTTGAAGGTAGAGTTATGTTGACACACTTAAATGCAACAAATATGGAAATTTGTACATGAGCTATTATTTGACTTGAGAGTTAGTTGTTTGAAGAGGCATGTTTTGTCGACTTGTGTTTGGTTGATGGTTTTGTACACCAATATGTAAGAGTACATGGATATATTCACATGATGTGAATTTTTTTTTCTTTGAAGGAGAAAAATGATATGTCAGCGAGCTATGTTTCTTGCATGATGTGTTTTCAGTTTGATGGTTTTGTTTGTGACAAGACGTCACAATATTTTGGGAAGGTCCACTCTTGAGCAAGAGCCTCATGATTACAACCTAATCATGAGAATCAAATGGGAGTGCATCCTTATTCTTGGCTTAGTGGCATGAACCAAACATATTGTGTATTAAATGAGGAATTTCGCTCTCCCAATCATTTCTAAATCACCCATATCACCAAGAAAACATGTTTTAAAAGAACATACATTGGTAGGGGAAAGACCTTAGGTCCTTTGATTGTGCACATGTGCTGTGAAAAATTGAAATTGACAATTTGCAAAAAAGTGAAATTATGAATGAAACCATGAAAACAAAAATCCCAAAAGTGGTAAATGATTTAAATAGACCTAATTAATTATTTACCAACATAAATTCTTCAACTTTTAGCAACTAAATGATAAGTAAAAAAATAAATAAATTTGTAATTATGGTTCGAAAGTTACATAATCTTAAGAATCCAAAAAACAAATTATTTTTCAAAATGTATTACTTTCAAAGTATCAACAAAGAATGTACAAGGGTGTTCAATGAATTAACGCTATTTATTTAAATTCCATGATGTATATCTTACTCATAATTTTAACAAATTATTAAATAATTATCTAGATTGGATAATTATATTATTTTTCATATATTTTGATGCTTATAGAGTGAAAAAACTGAAAGAATCAACTTGTAGGGTCATTTTAATGGTGGGTGGAGAATTGGGGTCTAAAACCTTTTGGAGTCATTTTGAGGTATTAAATGACATTTCCGGGGGTCAAACGATTATCCCTTGTGCCAAAATCTTGACCATTATTCTACACTTAAAGACATATCCAATGGTGCAAGAAAAACATCAAATGAAGTTCATTCAAAATTTATGCCTTTAGTAAGTTGACCTATCATGTTGACCACCATGGTATGAGAGAATGAAATTTTAGCCCCATTACTCATGCATAGCAAGCTAGCTACATGTGGAATTTTAACAAGACTCTAAAAGGTCTAAAATCACAAACCTCGTTAATGGTTGACGGAGTCAAATCTTACACCTAGTTGGCTATCACACTATGTTAAATACTTGGCCACTAGGAGGAATAAGAGTTCCATTTTGTGTTATTGCATTTTGTTCCATAGTTGAAAATACAACTAGGAGTGTGAAGTTAGAGAGAAAAATGTATGAAGTTAAGTTTTTATAGCAACCTTACACGCTAAAATTCTTAGCTAACTCTAGAGAGATTACCTCTTTCTTTGTACTCACATATTTTCCATACCAAAAAAGAGAGAGTAGAGCATGTTTACATTTTAGTGTTGTTTTTCTCCCATAAGGATTTCCTAGGGAAAAAGGAGTCTAAAGCATCATTACTTTTTAGGGTTGCTTGTCTCCCATATAAGGATTTCCTAGGAAAATAATTGTGTTGACTGTCTAGAGATATTTATGTGTGTGTTTCATTATGTTCTCTATTTCTTACGTTGTGTTTCATTATGTTTTATATTTCTTACATTTCTGCCCTCCTATTTTTATTTCCAATCAAGGTTTATAAAATAACATGAGAAGCAACATGAGACTTGGAACAATCATTTTCATTATCTATATGGAAGGCAAGAAGGATTATATCCCCTTAAGCTTCAGCTTATGTAGTTTGTCAATTTTTATCATATATTTTTTGGTAAGGGTAAATGTTTTCTTTCTATAGCACAAGTCATGAGTTCCCCAATTTTACCTTATGTAAAACATGATTCTAGGATTACTACAATTTGTACTTGGTTTTTTATTGTGATGATGCCCTGTCTCAATCACTTGGCCATCTCTCGATGGGTAGTTAAATCTTTATAACAATACTTAAGTAATATTTATCTATTTGTATTATGTGAAATTATGTAAAAAATGGTATACTATTTTTCATAAAAATGGGTTGAGTTTATCATATATTTCAATGAAAGTTGATTAAATATGTTTTCTTTAAAAGGATCTAACAATTTTGTTAAGGTATGAATTTGCAATTTTGTGTGGCTCTCTATCAACCTACACTTCCTCATTTCTAGAAAAAATCTACTTGCTCATTCGTATACCCACTTTCTATTCAAATGCATGAGTTTTGAACTCTCGGTAACTATGTTTTTCCACGCAGAAAAATTATATGTCACATTTTATACTAACTCTAAATATTATTTTGAAGTTTGGATTACTGTTATTCTTTTATATAATTTAACATTAGATATAAGTTTAAATTGAAAGCTACTTGGATGAAATATAGCTTAGATATGGCATTTGAAAATTATTATCTATTTATTGAACTAAAGGACATAATTATTACACATGTTTAATTTACATTCAAATGCTTCTTTGATTTATCTCCTATAGCTTAATGTCATGCTAGATATATAATTTAAGTTGAAGGCCCATGAGATAAATATGACTTCTATGTGACATTTGTATTGAATCATCTATTTGTTGTGTTATATGAACATAATTGGTACGCATATCTAATTTGCATTAATAATATTTCATGCTTCTTTAATTTATCTTTTATAGATGACCGGAGCATCCCCTTTTAATCTATCCCTTTTGACTTCGGATATGTGGGCAATACTCATCCGCATATTTTTCTATCATAAAGCAGTGAGTAAAATTGTATTCCATTTGTGTCAATGTTAAGGTTAAGCACATGGATTAAAGTTTTATATAAGATACATTTCCATGGTGTACATTTATATCTAAAGAGTCCAAAACCTCATTCAAGACCATATGTTTTGTTGATGTAGTTTGATTGGTTATATTGCATTGCTTTTGCAGTTGTTGTTGTGGGCCTCACCATCTAGTGATTTTAGGTAAAAAATTATTTACATGGAATTTTGAAGTATCCTAGAATGTTTATTATTTATCACTACTAGCCTTGGTGATTTAGTTGTTTGTTTTGATGCTGCTTGGTTACCCATATTTAATAGTTGTTCATGTTTAATTCATTTTTAAGGCTTTTTATTGGCCTATCAGGATGTATTTTTCTCAAATCCATAATGGCTAAAAGAATGAAATTTATCTATGAAAAAGAGAGGTCATATGGAAAACAAATTGTTTGCAAGTGTTCTTTGAACCCATAGAACTTGCAACCCCAATATGGATACAATACTAAGTAATACATAGCCTCCTCATCTAACTTAGCTAGGGATTTGCAATACTATATTTGAGTTGGCTAGCTCCATTTCAAGATATTATAATGTTAGATTATTATTTCTATAGATTTTGATTATGGTAGTAAAATGTTACAAAAAACCGAAAACTACAAATAATATTATTCTAGATATATGTAAAAAGGACATGGTAGAGAAAATCAAACAATATTAAATTTTTCATAAATAGTTTAGATAAAAATACATTTTCTAATTTTGATTGTAAATTCCAAGGCTTAAAGCAATAATTTTTCTAATAATTTTTTTTTTAATTAATAAATAAAAAAGAAGCATTTTCAATCAAAATCACATCCAACATATAATAAAAATAATAAAAACAATTTAAAACTTCATACACTATGACATTACTATGGCAAAGAGAATAAAAATATACAAGCAAAAAATCCTTTTCTATAATAATGGAGAGCTTCAAATATACAAGAAAAAAAATCTTTCAGCCTCCTTGTATCCCAGAGAAAGAGTTGCTCAAACAATCATATTTTAAACAATTAAAACTTGGAGAAAATCATCTGTTTTTGAATTTCAATTATATAAAAAATTAGTCAAATATAAGACAAGAGTTACTCATACTATAAAAGTTTAAATAATATTAACTTTAAAAAAAAAAAATTGGAAATGAACCAAAAAAAATATATATTTATAAATTTCATTTACAGTAACTTAAATCCATATTAACACCTCTTGATAAATCTGAAATCAAATTAAATCTATATTAATTAATTTAATAGTTTAAATTCCTATTTGTGGTGTGCCAAATAGAAATATTCAAAGCAAAAGTTACAACTTACAAATATTACTCAAATATATCACAAAAGGAAATAGAATAACAAACATAATGGACAATATGAACCAAAGTATTATACCTGTATTGATATGGATGGATTCTTAATTACAAACATTTGCGTAAAATATGATGAAGCTTTGGGGGGACTTTAATGAAACACTTTGTGGACAATATCAAAAGAGTTAAGAAAGTGGCTGCTAACTAGTCTAAAAAGAAGGCAACAGAAGATAAAAAGGATCTTTTAGAAGTATAAGAGGTCATTTCTAGGCTTTTTGACAATAATGTAAATGCAATTTTTACTGAAAAAGACTTGCAGTCTTTGAAAATTTTGGAGGGGAGAAAGCAAGCACTATTAGAAAAGGAAACAGTTCAATGAAGACTTCAAAGTAGAGCCATCTAGTTCGTTGAAGGTGATAACAACACTAATTTTTCCAGAAACATGTAAATCATAAAACCTGCAACTAAGCTGCAGATTTGGAAAAATATTACAGCCATGAAACAAGACTTTTATAATTTGATTAAGGAGAGGCAGATGTCCAAGTTGTCATGGAGACAATTCAAATCCATCCATGGTGTCAAGAAAATGGTATAGAAGAGGGTAATGAGCATGCTGAAGCTGAGAGTTATGTGGGGAAGCTAGAGGCAAGCGTCATAGATAGAAAAAAAAGAATAGAAAAGAAGATGATCCAATCCTGCAAAGTAAGCTACCTACTTGCACACTCTTTTTGAAATTTTTGCAAAAGAGTCGAATGGCTCAACAAGTGCTCCAAATAACATGGGAGAAGATGGGCTATCCACTATAAAAGTCTTTTCATTCATGAATGTGCAAAAGTGGAGCAACGATAAATGGCTGACGTCAAAAATCTGTAAATAAGGGATGAATTGTACATTCAATCAATGTACATACAACATACAAATTATATATGTTCATATCACGTTTCCGCCCAAAGCATATATTCATCGATATGGATGGTATCTTACATCGCTTCGCTGCTAATGAGCTAAGTTGTTTCTGCAAATGATGCGTGTACACCCCAAGTGCAATAATAATACCAAACAAAGTAATTAGGCCATGGAAAAGATAATTTGATTACAACTGTTAAAATTGGTTTTTAATTTAGTCTGAGCTGAGTTTGCAATACCATCGTTAGCTCCTGAGTAAGGGTAATATGCGAGTTTTGATTGATGGATGAAGTTGCTACAATTTAACACTTTGCTAGGGACTGTAATGATGAGAATGAGACAAAAACTGTAAAACAGGAAGCACTGTAATGATGATCATGAGACACAAACGCCAAACTGCAACTTGCAAGAACTCTATATATAGATTCCCAGAATATATGAATTATAGATTCCCTGAATAAGTTATGTTCGAGAAATTATGACAGTGAGTATGCTGGAGGTTATTACCAACAGAATCATTGAAGGATGTAGATCAAATTTACCCTTGAAAATGCTCAGTTAGCATCCATGTGGTTATATAATGTTTCAACCATGAAGAGATTGTCTTGCCTATGACTGCATCCACTGAACCACCTAAATATCAGATATTTGAGATCCATCCATCATCACATTAGACTTACACTGTTCAAGTGCCAAGTACTTAGATTTTAAACATATTATGCTAGAGCTGATATATTTTTGAGTGATGAAAACATTCCCAATCACGAGACCTACAAATTAAATGCTTAGTTTAACATTCATGAGAGTGATCCTTATATCAGAATATTTCCATAATTATTTAAATCAGCATAGATTTATACCAGTGGTGATGGTTGATTTATGATGACTATGAAAATTCATTTAGACTTTCAAATTTCTCAAAAATTCTGTTAGCTGTTGAGTCCTCAAAAAACCAACAAATTATTCCCACATAATTAAGCCTAAATGAAAATTACTTCATTGTTTAACGCTCCAAAAATTCTTGTGCAGAGTCCTGAAGTTTGATGAGTTCTTTAAAGTTAAAGCAAGTCATCTAAATTTCAAAGGGATATTGCATCGATTTAGTAGATAGGAAGTATTAGGATACAATAAAAACGAGGTTCCATAAATCACATCCAAAAAGGCCTTAAACCAAAATTCAAGCCCTGATGTTTTTTTAATACACAACACAAAAAAAATTTGACAGCCCGAAGAAAGGAGTTGAACATACCCAACAGAGTCGAAGAGCGCGGATGGGAGGAGCACCAACGTGGCCGAGAGGAGCAACAACGCGAACAAAGCAGTAGCGACAGGGACAGAAAACGCACGAACAATGAAACCGGTAAACCACCAAACTTTGCGGGTGATTTATTTATAGAAAATAGTTCGGCCGAACTATTTTAAAAGTAAAAGTTCGGTTCAGCCGAACTTTTGTTGTTGGTTTTCCAATCTCCGGCAAAAAAAATTTTTGCCCGCGCCGTCAGTGTGCCGTCAATCTAAACGGAATCACGAGTTCGGTCGAACTTTCTAAGAAAGTTTGGCCAAACTATTGCCGAAAAAAAATTTTGGCCCCCGATTCTCACAAAAGTGTAACCCAGCTTCACGTTTCCACCCTTAAGCTATTACTAAAATAAGCCTAAGTAAAAAAGTGCACATGTTTGATCCTAAGTGCATAAAGAGACTTTAGATAGTGCTATTTGTCAGAGGGACATGCACATAAAACTGAAGTGTTTTAGAGTCATTCCATCAACCATTGCATAATTTTTGCATGGGGTAAAGGTGAGTGGACTCCCTATAAGGGGATAAGGGGAAACCATGAAACATGATTGGATCCTAGTAAAAGTCCTATGTGGATTCAAGGAAAAGGGGATAGGTTATTTTGGAGTGAGGTCACAGAGGTATTGGGGAAAAATTGCTAAGGGAAACTAGAAATACTATAAGCCACAAGGAAATGAGAAATCCTTGATCAACCGAATTGAAAACCATTGAAAGGGTAGTGGCACAACTCAATGGATTGTAGGTGCAAAGAAGGGGAGCACTACCATGGGTTTTGTGAACTAATGGGGGATGTGATACTATTGGTGGGAGGTTGTTGTAGTTTGGAATTGTGGCCCTATTTATGTTCAAAATTATTTGGGTTCCATAGTTAGATTTAGGTAATCCATTGTGCTTGTAGAGTAGTGGTCCTAGCTACAAGAGAGTATGACCTGCAACATGGTTTATGGCTGAGTGGAACGTCTGAGGTTTGCAACCAATCGATCCTTTATTTAAAATATGAGTTTTTTTTCTTATGTTTATATGCTTTTCGTTGTTAATATCCATGTACTTTTATGTTTTGCATGCGAATAGTAATTTAAATGGTTCCATTTATACAATTACATTTCTGTACATGAATGCATTCCATGTTAGGATGCATTATACATGCTTGCTCAATGCTACAAGAATCAAATTCAAGGGGAATTTTTAGAAAATTTGGGTTACAAAAGCAATGATGTTCCCTAGTGGGTGACTAGGGTTGTTACAAAGTGGTATCAAAACCCTAGTTTCAACACGGGACATATGGGTCCCACTTTTATTACAAAGGAAAGACTACAAGTTGATGGAGATGGAAAAAATTCTTAATTTCGGATGAAATCCACTAAGAATGACAAGTAGAAAATTCGAATTGATGGTTATGGGATGAAAATCAATGAAGCAATGATTCAATTATGACAGTGGAGCTGCTAATTTCATGCATATGGAAATTTTTGAAAATTAAATTTTATTGACAAAAAAAAGAATTACAAAATTTTGAAAATTCAAAATTTTTGACATTATGACATCAATAATGAGGTATAAAATGATATGTATCATCTGAGTTGGCATGTGTAGAATGGAAGGTGGAAGATAAGTGGCATGATTGAATGCCATCAGAAGTCGATAGGTTGTTAAAACCCGTCACATATTTGGATCCATACAACACTGTAGAAATTTATTAATACTGGTAGTATTACCAGATTCTCTCGATCTAACAAATTAATCTTATGTTAAATACAGAATCCTTCCACTTAATTCTTTACAAAAATTAAATCGCCAATTGCAAACATATGTGAAGAAAATCAATCGCACATAAACACAGTTGTTTAATGAGAAAGCTTAAAGCTAAAAACCCCAACTATCATATATTATGTATATCAATGGATCATGTAATAATCTCATACAATGCTTAGTACATCAAGCTCTCAGTACAATCAACAATCATTACACACTATCATGCAGAAATTTTCATATCTATGCACCAATTTCTTGCCTCCTAACAGCTTGCCTCCACTATGCAATCCCTGCTGAAGAAGACCCCTGAATGAATTCGAATTAGCCTTGCATTGACTGGGAAATCCTCATTGGCATCTCCATTGTGTGTCAGATGCATTGAATGCATCACTATAGTCACAACAGATAGTCCATCTCACCCTTTCACCTATCTCTCCAATGGGTCTCCATTGGAACTCACATGCAAGTAGTTAACTGCTGTATTTGATCAATTGTTAGTGAGTTATTAGTTGTGAATTAATTAACTAATTAATTCAATAAAATCTCACTAGTGTATCTTTCAATTAGACAAGATACAACTAGCTCAACTGAGTTTAACTCACTTAACTGAGTTAAACTAAATAACAACTCCCATAACTAATCTTCCAACTATATCATAACTTTTCCACTTCAGCTCTAACTGAGTCCTCCATGCATGAGCCACCAATAACCCTAGGAATTGCGTAATTCCTTCAGCCCACTGATTTTCCAAATATATTCACTGAAATTAAGTGCTCCAAGGGAATAAGTTGATATTTATAGTCAGATTATTATTAAGGGCTAATAATATTAGACATGAATCTATATTTAGATTGACGATCTATAAATAAACTTCGTCCAATATTCTAAAAAAAGAATTTCATCTATTTTTCACATTTGACCAACCATCTACAAATAGCATCCTGCAACTTATAAAATATGATCACCATGTCTAAAATTAGACATACACCTAAAAATAAACTGCGGGCCCCACTTAGTGAAGTGTTTACTTTTGACTAAGCTCATCATCTTGTTGAATCTCAAAAAACACTATAATCCATCATAATGCAACTTTTTATTAAATCTTGCACATATTGGAATCCAATATAGATCTTGACCATTGGATCAAGTGGATCATGGCCATTAAATCCATTAGAAGTCTAACTTGATATTAGCCTTCATGCATGTTGTAACCCAATATGGACATGGGCTATTGTATCGAGTTGATCATGGTCGTTAGATCCATTAGATATGAAACATTCTTTTAACATCCATGCTTATCACAACATGATATTGATATAAACTATTAGATTGAGTTAGTCATGGCTATTTGATCCATCATAATGTAAATCTTCCTAAGCCCCCATTCATGTTACAATATGATATAGATATGGATAGCCAGATTAGGTCAATCATTGCTATTGGATCCATCAGAAGTGCAACCTATGATAAACTATAATATATTTTGTAATATGACATGAACTATGGGTGAATGATCTATTCAAGGATTAACCATCAAATATACAAGTGTGTAAGTCACATGTTGTGGCTGAAAATGTGGGGAATGGACCCTGCATGATGTTGTGGCCAATAAGCAAATGAAGTGGGACTCTTCCATATTGGATGATTTTAGTAATGCGCCATGTGAACCATAGGTACTAGGTGGAAACTCAAAGGAAAATAAAGTAGTTACGACTACATGTAGTTTTAATCGATTCAGAGTACTAAGAAAACAAAAAAATCCATACATTTTCAGAATTTTTTGTTGATTTTTTGGGTCATCCAATTGTAAGGCATTTTTTGGCCCTAAATGGTATTTTATGGTAGTTAAATCTCATGACAACTATGTGTATAATTCATACACATTTTTTATAGATTAAAGGAAAGAGATTAGAGTGAGCTTTCCAATGACATGTTACAACTACGAAATAGAGTCAACATGAGGAAGTAATGATTGAAATAGTACAAGAGGAAAATTAGGTATCAAATTACTTCTATTAGGTGCAAATTTGCATCTCAATCTTAGTTTGGGACACAAAAATAGTCAATAAAATTATCATGGACAAGAAAACATATGGAGATAGAAATGAATTTTGGACACACAATGTCTCAAGATAATTACAGAAATATGTTGCATTAGAACAAGGAAAATCACACATAATTGGCAAAAACTTTCGCAGATCACAACTCCCAATCCAAAATGTAGATTTGGGAAAATGAGTGGTCAATAGAAATATATAGAGGTGGAGAATAAACTTGTCAAAATATAATTCTATTTGGGATAAAATACCTCTCATGAGATTAAAAGAAAACTATTGGTGGCCTAAAAAAGCATAATTAGCATGAGGACAAGAAGTATGGCAGATGCCCAAGGGACCTATAGTCATGAAGAAGAGGTTAGAACTATGATTGTTAGCTTGGGTAATATTGAGATGGAGTCAAGTGGACATGGAAGGGATAGGCTATAGAATATATAATTAGAGTAGATCGTGAGGAGTCTCAAAATGAAGGTGCTCAACTATAAGGTTGATAATGAAAGGCTAATGAAGGGAAACCAATGAATTAATACTCAAATTCTACATAGATTAAATAATTGATAAAGAAGAATTAATAAGAAATATATTTCAAGGAAGGCATAGGAACAAAATTCATAAATTAAGAGTGAGGATATTTGAAGTTCAAGGAATTCTAGGAGTGTCGATAGGTATCAACGTCACTTACCAAGATATTCAACAAAGAGATATTTTATTTCCTTAGATTTTTTGTATGGTCCAAGCATATCTCTAGCTAAACAACAAAGAAGGAAACTTGATTGAGATAAATTGCAAGGAAATCTTAGGAATATTGAGCCTCTTACATTTGATGGTGAACATAATAAGTGAGAGAAAATTGAAGCTTAATTGTTGGAGATAAGAAAAACCTCAATTGTTACAATTACCCATCCAACTTAGAGGCTTGAATTTGATTTTACCACATGAACATAAACAAAATCTATGGTTGGAGCAACTCAAGGAAGTAAAATGCTAGGATGAGAGGAAAATCTCATTGAGGTAGTTTAAATGGTACTTTCAAAAGAAGTATTTGCAAAAAATTTAATATTAAATACAAATGTAAGAGTTCTTTTAGCTTAATCCAGGGAGTGTGACAATGGAGGAATACAGAGGAAATTCATTAAATTATTGAGCTAATTTGATTTTATTATGGATGAAAAATATCAAAATACAAATATTTGTAAGTGGTTTACCATCATTCTACAGTGAAAAAAATACATATGATGATCCCAACACCTTGGATAAAGCTACGAGGAAGGAATAACACCTTTTATGAGTAGAATAAAAATTAACCAACCTTTCATAATACTTGAGATAATAGGAAGAGGGCCAAGGTGGTGTTGGCCCAAAGGTCACACTAAGCGTCGAGGGGAGGGGGGTGTATGTGAATCAATGTGAGATCAACTTTACAATTTCATAACCTTTCTTAATAATACATCCATATTACAATGAATCATAAACATTATATCATCAACTATAACAAAAAATCATCATATCAGTAACATATCAATAAGCTATCAACAACACAAGAATCCATCACATCACAAAGAGACAGAAGTTTTTTGTGGAAACCCATATGAGAGAAAATCACTCATCTTATTCTTCTTTATCTTCAATTCTTTTCCATCAATTTAGACACTCCAACCTACTGGAGGAAACCACTCCCAATATATGAAAGCTACCACTTGTGGTAGGATTCAACCTGATTGAGGCACCAACATCAAAATATGAAAATAACTGTTCATGGTATGCTACCACCTGATTGAGGATCCAAACTCAGTGGAGGCATCAACCTCCTTCTTCAAATTCTTTGTGGACCTCTATTTCATCCTATTTCCAAAATAGATCCTTTTTCTCCATATATCACTCAATTATAAGGAATTCCACAATATACAAATTTTTTTCAATATCACAACTTGTACCATCATCTCAACCTACACATACTATCACTTCCACCATCACTGTAAACCTACAAGCACTATCACTACCACCATCATTATAAACCTAAAAGCATTGTCAGTACCACAATCATGTCAACAAAACCTGTAAATATTGTTTCCCATGCTCTGTTCCATCATGTTCACCAATTCAACCACTCAAACACTTTTGGATCTTGTTTTCATTGTGTATTAAAAAACTCTTGCTACATGTTCATGGACCATTGAAGTATATAAAATATATTATGGAAATAAAATAATAGATAAAATTGAATCATACATCTTTGGTTACATATTTCTCTAATTCCATATCATTCAACTTCTTTCGTAATCAAATTTGGACTAATATTGAGCCCAAAAACCCAAAATAACCAAATATAACTATATAACAATTTAAATATTCTGCAAATATACTTTTTCCAAGTGGTATTCAACAATTTGTCAGATTCTGACACTGGCCATCGGATAATGTAAGCTATGTGAAAAAATGGTAATTGATATAAAAAATAAAAATCCACTCGACCTATTCACCACTTAGGATTGAACCTATGCCCACCAAGTTTTGAACAAATATTCATAACAATCATGTTGCACTTTGTAGCCTATGGGGTATTGGCACCATTATTCATTTATAACTCGAGAAACCCCATATGGACTAGGAAAAACACCCATCCAATATTTTCTGGATTGATTTCCCATGTCTTGTCTACATCTAAAGTGTTAAATGCATTCCACAAGCCACAATTAGAACCAATACTCAGATCAAATCAACCACAACCAATTTTTTTTAGCCCTCAACCTTGAAAAACCACAATCATACTTGATACTCTGATCAAATGCAACAACAAACAATGTTTTTGGGCCCTTGGCCTCACGAAGGATAATTATAACCAAGACTCAGATCAAAAGCAACCACAACCCATGTTGTTGGGCCCTTCACCCATGGATACTGCCTACCACAATTAGAACTGAGACTCAAGTCAAATGCAACATAACCAATGTTGTATTGTCATGCCTCTGGCCTATATGTAACCATGTCACTAAACGAATTCATACTAGAACCTTGCTCACATCGAATGTTAACATAATTAAATTTGCTGGATCCTCGAGCATCTACCCTGTATGTAACCATAATGCTAATCTGATACCACCAACCCAAAATAATATCCTTCGACTACCATTCACACCACACTTAGATCATTTGATGATTTTTTTTTGGAGGAATGTATCAATATATATAGAGGATTCACATGTATGAGTTGACCCAAAACACTGATTTTAAATCTACGTAACCAGAGGCTTTGACCAAAGCTGACTATGCCATATTACCATGTTAATGTAACATGGGGCTCATCGTGCACGTTGGCCCCTTATTGTCAATACCACCTCTCCAAGTGACCGTGCCTCGAGGCCAGGTCATTAGGGATCCTAGGTCTCCTACATGATGACATCAACGTGGCATGTGGTAGCCTATGAGTGGTGCTACGTGTAACCTATTTTGGGCCTTTTTACCAATCCAAAGCTTCCAAAGAACCATGTCGCATGGAAGCTCCTGGTGGTACCACATGATCATGTTGACCTATCATGTCATGTCACATCTCATAGATTCGTACCATGTGTCCAAGCTATTGGTCAATGACATCATGCCAAGTGTTGTACAGATATTGGCCCACATGGCATATTTCTGTGAGGCCATGAATATATGTTAAAATTCATACAACTATTATCATCATCCATCATCCATTTTAACAATGTTGATCTTGAATTATCCAATTGGAAAGAGGGTGAAAATGTCTTATCGTGAATAATAAGCGTGAAAATTTTCTAAGATTTTCCACCGACCAAGACAATGAATGGTATATGTTCCTGAAATATGCACACAATTTAACCCTTATGGGTTTTCAAATTATAAAATTTTTGAGGTCTAAAATGGTCCTCAAAACAAAATGTATAACCAAAATCACCTTTATAAGAACCAAGAGGATTCAAGATGATGATGTCAACCATGGGGGATGATTCATCATCTTTGGAGTAAAAAAGTAAAAAGATTACAAAAAATAATAATAATAATAAAATTTACTTTTCAACTTATCTCCTTACATTTTTACTCAAATTTTGACTCGGAGCACTCGTTGGATGGAAAATTTAATTCCTCATCCAAAGAGTACCCATGTTGCATAGTTTTGATGGAACCTTCTACAAGAAAAAATATAAATACATGAAAAACATGATTGCAATCATGTTTTTTCATGTATTTCTCATTCTTGATGTAGCACGGTCCATCAAATGTATGCAACATAAGTACTCCTTGGATGAGGAATTAAATTTCACATTAGATAAGTGCTCCCAATCGAAATTTGAGTAAAACCATAGGGAGATAATTTGAAAATTGAAGTTGAAAATTTATTTTTTTTCCCCTCTAAAATTTCATGATGTAATATAATATTATTTTATTATTTCCACTATTATTTTATAATATTGCTTAGGAGGCCCATTTTAGACCTCAAAATTTATCCAATGGCCTAAAAGTTTTCCCTTTCAGTTTTGCCCAACTAACATTTATTTTCAACTAGCCATAAATTCTCATCCGCAAGGAGTTTTTCTGAGTAGGATATATCATTGGAAAGGTATTGACGATATATATGCAATAATGTAGTTTATAGCCTCATTTATATATCATATGTATATCAAAAACTCTATTAAATTTCAGTAACTTAAACTTCACTTGTTGAGAACCTGTAAGAAATATACCAGTCATATTGCGTCATAAGAGTCTGTAATATTCCAAATGGGGGAAAATAGGCTTAGTAAGGAATATCTTAAGATATTACACTATGGAATCACACCAATAGATATAAACTAGAGATATACTGGTAGGGCATTTACTGGTTGTATCACCTCTAAAGAGAGGGTGATAGCCAGAGGCTTCCTGGCCCGTTCCACACTCTGTCTATAGAAGATTGGAGAAACAAAGCAAGTGTGGGAATGAAAAAATCCTCTTATATTTTTCTTCCCTTGGGAAACTTATATCTACA